>JAVRXN010000010.1:45002863-45027863 GCA_033556935.1 Timema podura
TATAATGAGATATTTTTGATAGTTGAAGAATTACATGAGGTGGGAATCATCGGATAAAATATTTGCCTCATCCGGATTTACGTCATAATCATGTCTGCACGCAAGAGGGAGATTACGCTAGAACTTCATCATCCCTCAAGGTGACATTTCTCTAGAAGACATGTCAGTGTGTGGGGTTTGAGCAGGTTGCTACATGCTGATATAGTTGAGTTGATGCCATACAACAGATCGAATAAGGAATACAAGTACCTTCTTTCAGTTATCGACGTGTAATCCAAACGTGCTTGGATCATACTTGTCAAAACAAAGACGGGGAGAAAGTTACGTTTTTTGACAAGTCACCACCAATGGTTTACCTCCTGTGTGTCACATGCAGACGGAAAATGGTACAGAGTTTTACAATGCTGATTTCAAAGCTCTCATGGAAAGAAAAAAGGATCAACCATTATTCCACGTACAGTAATTTTAAGGCTATTGTCGTTGACAGATTCAATCAAACGCTCAAGAATTTGATAATATGGACAAGATCTATGATAAAGGATCTTACCAGTGGATCGATATGATCGATTATTTAATAGATAATTACAACAAAACAGTACACTTTATTCTCAGTATAAGACCTATCGACGTTAAAGATGAAGTTCTAAAAATGTGGGTCATACACTGAACAGTTTTAAAGTCGGTGCTATAATTCGTATAAGCACGTATAAGGATATTTACGTAAAGAGTTACACTACCAACTGGTCACTAGAACACTTCAAGATACGCAAGATCATCGTATCGAATCCCAGAACTTTCCTGCTCAAAGAAATGAAGGGTGAACCTATCAAAGGAGTATTTTACGCTCAAGAGCTCAAGAAAACGTCTCATCCAGACGTATATCTTATAGAGATGATAGTCAGACGTGTCGGAGATAGAGCATACATTAAATGGCTAGGGTTTGAGTCTACACACAATTCATGGATCTATGCA
This sequence comes from Timema podura, assembly GCA_033556935.1. Classification (NCBI taxonomy): domain Eukaryota; kingdom Metazoa; phylum Arthropoda; class Insecta; order Phasmatodea; family Timematidae; genus Timema; species Timema podura. The sequence continues at coordinate 45,003,836 of JAVRXN010000010.1, forward strand.
GAAAACATCGTGTAGGGAAGGGGAGATAACTTAAAGAGAGAGGTTTGAAAGACCGTATAAGGTTAGTGGGGGACGAGGAGTTTCATCGCATTCGAGATGATCCACTGACTAGGTTATTCGTTAGATCAGTTGAGTGATATCGAGATCAGTAGTGGATATCTATTTAGAACCAAATCGTAAAAGCCATTATTTATATGTTCCAAGTTTTTGTAAAGGCATTCATCAGTAAACTACCCATAAACGACATTTTATTCAAAAAAGGAGTAAACTTGTACAATGTTACTCGCTTTGCCCGGTGAATTTTCTTTGCCGGTGGATGTAAACTAATGTAGTTCCATAACAGTTTTATGATGGTCTTACCGTTTAGCCACAAGAAACCTCCAAAGAAAGGTCCGCACCGACTTTAAAGTTGCTCCGCCATTTAATATTTTTTCAGGGTTTAAAAATTAAATTTTTATCTTTTTGGAATGGTGTGTGTGTGTGTGTTTGTGTGTGTACACTTGCCTCATTGAAAACAATATTTGTAGCAAAATTAGGGGGTGCCATGGTCTACCTAGCCCCCCTTGTTGACACGCCTATGTAATACATAATTTATATCTGACATGGGTGACCTGGTTGTCTAGGGGTAACGTGTCAGACTTCTGTGCTGGGGGTCCGGGGTTCAATCCTCGGTTCCGGCACAGATTTATCTGATTGCCAAACCCTTCCTTCACCTCTGACAAGACGTGTATTGATCACAACTTGTGAATGTGAGGAATGCCAGGCCTCCACCGTGGTTCGGATTCCACGTTAAACTGTAGGTCCTCCATTTCATCCCATAATCATCCTACCATTACACATTAGCGTAAGTGCATATAACCCGAACGCGGTGCTAATAATAATTATAATAATAATATATCTGACATGTACCTTCTTCAACATTTAGGCCTACATGTACAGTTTCATAGTTGCATAGTTTTAGATTAAAAAAAGCTGGTGATTTTTTTTACCTTATTATCTTAGGTTAGCTTATATTTGTACTACTTAAAAAATAGGTATTAATACCAACACTCAAGCTGCAAAATTAATTTGAATAAAAAACCAATAATAATAAAAATAAAAAACTTTTAACGCAAAACCAACATTTCTAGACAAAAAAATTCTATCCTTTATTATTAAAAATCTATCCAACTTTCGTTGTAGAAAGGTCTAAGATGTCACTCTCACCATAGACTTGACTGCCGATAATGGATATATTGGGGTTTGAATCTTGATTGGATGTACTCAAGGTGTTTTTTTCTAAGTGGTTTCTCACTTTTCTTCAACGCAAATGCGGGTGTATTTCCTCTAAATTATGTTTACTCAACCTTACTACACTAGTGTAATTAGTTCATATAAGTATAGCCCAAACGGCTAGGTACTATGTAGAGATAAGAAAATAATCAACAACTATCATTAGTCATTACTAACATTGCAAATGTTGTCTTACCTTTACTGTGTCAACCTCGTGTTTTTTGTATTTTTCTCAGCTCATTGTGGGGATGTTCAGTACTGCCAAAATTTATTTAAATTGTGAGTAGCCTGTTCCGATTGAAACACTGCCCCACTCAACAGCGTCATTCAATTCGTTTTTGTGTAAGGATTGCTTTGAGGTAATGCATTGCTTACCATCACAATTGTCACAAAAATAATCCAGAGTAGATTCAAACCCATTTCTTATTTCCGTTTATAGTGACCTAACGTACATGATTTGGAGTGTTTACTTAATTCGAGTTGTTTAGTAAAAAGGCATTACATCAATAATTCGGTGACTCGTAGTGGGAGAATCCTGTGCCCTTTCAATGTTTTCTATGACAAGTGATGGCAAGGTATTGTCATTACTATATTCAGATTTTGAAAGATTATTTTCACTAACGAGTGAAGGATGTTCCACACTCGGTAGTAAATCCTCCATTCGTCATCTTCATTAAAAATGTATGTGTCTGCCTGCATATCTTTGGAACTGGAGGTTCCTGCAGTTGGTGTAAAGTCTTCACTTTCTTGGGCGCAAGGCCTAAAACCATTAAATAATATATAATTTACATATGTATTTCTTACAGAACGGCTTACCATCCGTCTAAGCTATTCGCAATTAGTTATTATAATAGGATAAGAGTGAATAAAGCAGATTAGAGAGGAAATGTACCACGTTTGCGTGGAGGAAGGGAAAACTGTTACTAAAAGAAGCTTTAGTAGATTACACCAAGCCGGAATTCAAACCTTGACTTACCGCTCACCGACAGCCAGTGAAACGTGTAATTTACTCGGCATGCATACTGATTAGGGTTTATAGCTACTAAACCATAACTTATAAATTATATAGTAATATAATCAACACCTTAGATTTTGTGTTATCTAAGGACTATTTTAAACTTTAGGTAGCCAACAAACTCGTTTACAAAATCTAGCTATCATTTCCGTTTGGAACCAATTTAACGTGGCCACATTTCATGTACAAAACTGTACACTTTTTTTTTACAATTTATTTATCAACATAAATATATTTGGCACATTTTCGGCATACTTGCAGAATTTTTTTAGAAAATAAACAAATAAAATAAGCCTAAATATACTTTAACAAACACAAAATACAAAAATTAGTTGTGATATTTTCAAACTACATTTACCTTTTAAGTGATTGAAATTTGTTTCTGGTGAAATACGATTCTTCATTCCGGATTCTCCATCTCTTCTTTAAAGCTATGGATCGTTTGCTCCTTTTGCATACTTTACTTGGAAATGGACGAGACTTAGGCATTTTGTACACAGTAAAATTCACATAAAAAATGATTAATATCAAGGCTCTAGTCGAGGGGGGGGGGTTTGCGGGTTCAAAACACCCCGGAATTTTATGAACAATATATATAGTTTTATTTATGGTTTAAACAATATCAAAATTAAGGTACAAGTACAAATTAAGGTGCTGTGTTACCATAAAAAGCACTTCAGAGAGCATTTAGAGGTGTTTAGGATTTACAATTTTTTCTAGCCTTCGGCAGCCATGGTGCTATGTTGCCATAAAATATACTTCATATAGCTTCTAGAGGTGTTTAATATTTATAATCTTTTCTATTCTCCGGCATTGGATGATGTGCCCACCAACCCCCCCCCCCCTGAAATTATTGGCTGGCTACGGCATTGATTAATATAATTATATTTATGCCGGTTAAATGGTAGCCTACGCTCAAATTAAAATATAAAATAAAAATGTCAAAGAATACTGGTAACAATAGACCGTACAGCTTTCACACATTATATAGCTAACAGGCAAGAACAGTCAAAAATATCAGAATATTACTACTTGTATGTTTTTTTACCTCAATACTGTTTTCAGTTGATTTTGAAAAGTTTGCTAATGACCTTCTTCCCCCTCATCACTCCTCGCTTGCCCACCGCTGTTAATCAAAACACACTACCTGTGTTTGGTTCTCAACGGTAGGTCGTTTAGCTGTATTTATTTCTGTGAAAATCACTTAACTTGGTAAAATTTCCTCTCCAGTTTAAATTTATCTTATCTTTGCCTCCTCAGCCCATAGTGGTATTATGCGACTCCCATAGAGCTTTAGAGTCCATAAATGGCTTGTCAGGGGTTCCATCAATCCATTAATAATTCAAATACTCTACGATTGTGCCTCTCTCCGTACTAGGGACTACGAATTGGGGTACCAATGGATTACTAGTCACGTGGGTATAATGGGTAATGAGAGAGAAGATAGTTTGGCATTTAGTGTAAATTTAATTTCCATTGTACAGGAAATCCCGCTACCGTATAGCGATTTTATACCGAGGGTAAAACTCAGAAGTCAGGTTAAATGGCGCGAAAGGCGGGAGACCACATGCCAACAGAAAGAAAAATTGTACCACGAGGTATGTGGTACAACATTAGTTATACCATGGATTTCAGGAGTTAAGGCACCCTTAAATTTATTTGAACAATAATCCGCTTTCGGGTCGGGCACGCCTACACGAAAGACCGACTTTATATTTTGATGCGCAAGGTTCTGTCTCCATATTGTGTGGTTTGCCATGTTCCTGAATCATTAGAACATAATATATTTATGACTTGCTCTGTACATCAGCTGGCAGGGTAAATTACATTCTTTATTATATTAAAGACTTTTTTTAGTTAATGCATAACACTCAGACAACGTTACTTTGTATAGGCGTTTGTTTAAGTTCCTTCTAAATATAAATATGTCGGTGTAGATATGAACAAAATATGTCTTCCCGATTATCTCGTAGATGAGATGCGTGTTGAGCTAGGGCTAGGTTATGTGGATCATCTGCAGTGGCACAGGAACTTTTTATTTGGGGAGTGAAAATAACCCTGTGTCTTATAGGGAATAACATTTTTAGACTAAAAAAAGAACAGGAAAACGTAATACAGCTGTCCCTCACACTACGCGATTGATTGGTTCTGATAAATAATCGCGAAACACGAAAACCCAAGTGAAATGATTTTAACATGAGTGATATAGGGATTACTCCAAAGAAAATAAAAACCTAAAATTTGTAAATGACTGCCATTTTTTAAATTTATATAACTAGTACAATGCATTAGGTAGCCCACACCTATTGTCAATCTTCAGTACCTTGAAATTTGCAAACAAACACAATTTTTAATCAATGTATCTAATTAATACAATGCTACAGGTACACATACTGTTAATCTTCAATCGAATGATAAAATAACTGGATTTGGCAAATCTGGATTATCACTATCTTGCTCTGGACGGTAAGCTCTTTCTCTCTTGACGGCCATTGGACGGGAAGCTCTTGATCTCTTGAAGGGCCTGGGACGGTAAGCTCTTGCTCTCTTGACGGCCCTTGGACGGTAAGCTCTTGATCTCTTGAAGATCCTGGGACGGTAAGCTCTTGCTCTCTTGAAGGCCCTAGAATGGTAGGTTCTTGCATTTTTGAAGGCCCTGGGACGGTAGGATTTTCTCTCTTGAAGGCCCGTGGATGGTAGACTTTAGCTCTTCAGAATACCCTTGGACGGTAAGATCTTGCTCTCTTGAAGGCCCAGGGAAGGTAGACTCTTGATCACTTGAAGACCCTTGGATGGTAAGCTCTTGCTCTCTTGAAGGCCCTGGAATGGTAAGCTCTTGCTGGCATGAAGGCCCTAGATGGTAAGCTCTTGCTGGCATGAAGGCCCTGGGACGGTAGGTTCCTTCTCTCGTGAAGACCCTTGGATGGTAGGCTTTAGTTCTTCGAAAGACCCTTGGACGATACGCTCCTGCTTTCTTGAAGGTCCTGGGATGGTGAGCTCTTGCTCTCTTGACAGCCCTGGGACGGTAGGAATTTTGCTCTCTTGAAGACCCTTGGATGGTAGGCTTTAGTTCTTCGAAATACCCTTGGACGATACACTCCGGCTTTCTTGAAGGTCCTGGGACGGTAAGCTCTTGCTCTCTTGAATGCCCTAGGATGGTAGGCTCTTGCTTTCTTGAAGGCCCTGGAATGGTAAGCTTTTGCTGTTGTGGTCTTTAGACTGATATTTTCAATTTCTTTGATGAAATGGTAAGACTCAACTGACGGGCAACATTTTCCCTCTTTCTATAGAGTTATTTGTACAAGCCAAAGAACTCTGGATCTCTCTGGCAACTTTGGTGCTTCTATTCATGTTAGGGGCATTCTCTTCAATGATTCTAATTTCACTGTAATGTGCTTAAATAAATCAGCAAATTGTTTTGTTGAAAGTTGTTTGATAGGCTCAACAACATAGGGCTCTTCCTCTCCATCCTTTATGACGTTCTTCATTTCTAGAAGATCTTCATAGGTGAGTTCTGTTGAGTGGGATGGAGAGATTCGTCCACAATTGCCTGGTCTATGTCCTCAAATCCAACATCTTGCTATGTCAACTATGTCATGTCTTGAATTGGAAAGCTCGTGTTTAGGATCAAAATCATGAGAATCAGAAACTTCAGGCCAAACATTTTTCCAAACTCCCTTCATACAGGACTGTTTAACTTTTACCCATGCATATCCAATGTTGTCAATACCACCCCCTTAACACAAACTGTACAGTAAATATCAATGCTTTCACAGGAATTTGTGTACACGAGGTCACACCACCACCACACAGGATGACTGCGAAATTCCAGCTGACAATGCAATATTTTTGTATTTCTTTGAATTCGTGTTATAGCGAAAAGCGTAAAGTGATATCACGTAAAACGAGGGATACCTGTATTTAACGGTCCCACTGTGCGTTTTACTAATTTATTTTAGTCATTCCAAACATTAGAATTAATACACACAATATATATTAAGAAAAATATTATCTGATGCAGCTCAACTAAAAATTATGAAACACTGAAAATTAAAGTAGATTTCCATACACCTTTACCCTATATTTGTTACTAGCTATAAAACCACTAACCAGTTTTGCAATTTCAATTTTGTTGAGCCTCTCAGGTGATTTAGTCTACATTGCCTCATCGTAGAGCGAAGATAGTTTTTAATGCATCCAAGCATTGAAAAACTTCTTTCTGCAGTAGCTGATGTAGCTGGTGTCACTATCAGAGTTTTCAAAATCTCTTCAATTTATGCTCCAAACACATTTTATTTTTATTATGTTAACATAGTGTGAACATTGTATCTTGCCTCAATAAGATGTTTACATTATCTAAAAGTCTTACTATATTATTTTATGGGTGTAAAAATGATACTTTTTACCCCTATATTTTTTTGGGGGGGGGGGGGGGGGGTAAAATTTACCGCCATACCCCCTAGTTCCTGCGCCACTGGTCATCTGGATTGAACGCATAGAAAAATCAAGAAAGTAGCATCGGGAGTGAATCGAATACAAGTGTTTCCGGCTTATTGAAGAAAATGTTTTCAGTGCCATTGAAGAAAAAACAAAAACAACTTGTTGACATTATTATGTTTATTTTACTACATGTCAAGATTTTAATATAAATTTTAATATGTCCTAAACAGTTAACACACATTCATACATATACATATATATAATTAATATAATTTAATTTAAATGTTTTCACACTAAAATTAGATAAAATATTTTACCATAACCAAACAATAATACCTAAACAATAAAAGTTAAATATATTTGCTCACTAGAGCTACCTAGATAAAATGAGATAAAATGAAAAATAAATGAAACCGTGGCACGTGGCAACACTGAAACGTCAAGTGACAGATCCGATGGCATCAGCTACAACTCCAAATTCTGAATCTGGTGGCTACAGTAGGTTCAGTGATGAATTCACTAAATTTGATGAATCCTACCATACTAGTAACCTCAGTGAGTGTTTTTTATAAACTTTTTCAATAGTTTTTTCAATACATTTCTACACTACATATTCGTGTTTATTTTAATAGATGTGGTTGTCTAGGTTAGGTTGTATTGTATTATTATTATTAGCACCGCGTCTTACTACCCGTTCGGTTATACGCACTTACGCTAATGTGTAATGGTAGGGTGATTGTGAGACGAAATGGAGGACCTACAGTTTAACGTGGAATCCGAACCACGGTGGATGCCTGGCATTCCTCACATTCACAAGTTGTGATTAATATACACGTCTTGTCAGAGGTGAAGGAAGGGTTTGGCAATCATTTAAATCTGTGCCGGGACCGAGGATTGAACCCCGGACCTCAGCCCAGAAGTCTGACACCTTACGCCTAGACCACCAGGTCACCTGTATTGTATAATTGTTTTCTTTGCCATCCGACAATTAAAGCTATGCTTTTAGTACGTATCATTAATACTTTGGCCAACATGAGACAGTTTTGGCCTTAGCTTTCAAAACCTTTCAACAAAACAAGACCTATCTAAATAATATGATTTTGCAAACTAGTCACTATTGATTAAAATATTTTTGAAATACATTTCCCTTCAAACACATTGAATTTTAATTGAAATGCTTTATTGAGGTTAATTTCTAATTTGAGCTTTAAATAATTTATCTTGTCACAAAGTCTTTAGCTGTATCCAATTAGTCTGTGCATTTTACTGCACACTTTAATCACGTTTCTGGCGCCCTAAAGTGCATAGGGTGCATACAACTCTTAGAACACCAAATACAGTGTTGCCAACTCTATAGTCTCTAGCGATAGTACATCGACCTGAAATGGATTGTACTTTTACCAGTAGGATACTTTCTCACATTATAATGATAAACCCACCGATTTTCATAAATAAAAAATTTATGTAAAATTTGTTACTTTATAGCAAGGCCACAGGATATTACTTTTAGAAAATATCCTAAATTTGGATTGTACAGGTGGTGAAATTATATCATAAGTATCCAGATTGTACAGTTGGCAACACTGACCAAAGTACACCTAGAGCTACCTGTTGACCACTTATGAAACATGTGTTTCCATGGCACCGAGATTAATTTTTGATGCTGGTAGTGTTTTGTCTATAAATTTGTTCTACTGTCCCTGTAGTGAATAAAATCAATGATACACTTGAAATTAATAATTCTATAAATATGGTATTGAGGGCTGTGGTGATAAAAGTAGGCCTAATAAAGATAAATTTAGAAATTTAATCTAGGCCTACTGTTTAGGCCTTAAGCCCATTATTATTTGCCAAACAACCACCAAAAGGTTGGTCCGTCATAATATTTATAAATAGCAAGTGTATCGCAAGTTACAGGGACAGTAGAACAAACTTATAGACAAAACACTACCGGTATCAACATTTAATCTCATTGCCATGGAAACACATCTTTCATAAGGGGTACGGAAGTGGTGTACTTTGGTGATCGAAAAGTTGTATGTACCCTATGCACTTTGGGGTGCCAGAAATGTGATTAAAGTGTGCAGTAAAATGCACAAGTGCATAGTGCATAGACTAATCGAATACAGCCATAGACTTTGTGACAAGATGAATTATTTAAAGCTTAAGTTAGAAATTAACTTCAATAAAGCATTTCAATGAAAATTCAATGTGTTTGAAGGGAAATGTATTTCAAAAATATTTAAATCAATAATGACTAGTTTGCAAAATCCAAATATAGGCCTATTCTAAATGCATAAGTTATGCTTTTTTTTTTTGTTTATTTAGGTATTACGCCAATGTGTTTGAGATTGGGAAGGTTAAATTTAAAGAAAGTGCGTCCGTATCACCCGCCTCGGTGGCGTAGTTGGCTAAACGCGCTAGTTGTGTTGAGCTCGACTGCAGAGGACGGGGAAATTGAGGTTCAAATCTTGTTCGGGTGAACTGGGGGAGGTTTTTCCTAAATGGTTTTTCCACTCTCCCTCCACGCAAATGCGGGCTCACTTCCTCTAAATTCAACCTTCTCAATTCCTAATCCATTAGCGTAATTAGTACTTAAGCGTATAACCTGAACGTTTAGTAAGATGCGGTGCTAAATAATAATGCACTTGTATTCATGTAGAGAGAGAGTGTAAAACCATTTAGTATAAAACCACCCTTAGTGCACCCGACTGGGATCGAACTTCAATCTCCCCATCAACAGCCAGTCTATTGCGAGAATGAGACACAGGTTATCCAACCTTAGAGTTAGACCGGGTCATTTCACGTAAAATCAACCAAAATAAACCAAAACTCAACCTGACCATTTTGTATTTAAATAAAATTTTTACCAATTATTCTTCCCTTAAATATAACCATAAATTTTTTTTTTTAGATTTTTTTAATAGCCCCGTTTTTGAGAAATAGATTTTTGAAATTTCAATAAAAATAGATTTTTTTCTCCCACACCATATTTTTCAATTCTTATTAATTTCTGTTCTATTGCAGCTAGAATTATGCTTTTTGATTAATTTTTCTCATTTTGAAATGGGCTTTAATCTGATATACAACTCGGCACACTTTTAATGCAGTATTTTTTTTTCACTCTTTCAAAAAAAAAATTAAAAAAAATTTGTAACAGTGTTTTATGAAAATTTTGAAAAAAACATATGTTATTTAGCTATTAATTATCTATATAAACTGAAAATTTCAAAATGGGATGCCTATGGGATCCTGAGTTATGATGAAAATTGTAGTACAAGAAACAATATTTTCAGTACTGTGATTTGTGATGATTATTACTATTATTATTTTTTTATTATTATTATTAAGCTTCTGGTATGGAAGGTGATTTAATACATAAGAACTAAATTATTGAAGCCTTTTTAATTATTAACAACTTAGAGACAAGGGCTAGCTATATTCAAACAATGTAAAGAATGGTATGAAAACTTATAAGATAGAACTTACAGGTATATGTACACAAATGTTTTCAGCAAATTGCATCTAGTCATTGCTAATTTTGAAAAATTAGTTCTTTGTACACCTTTTTAGTAAAATATTGTTTGCTTTGTTCATTTCTTCTGCTGTCAGTCGATACACTCTTCCTGTTGGTGTCGTTGGATCAACTTTAGTTATAATGTCAGTTCTATTAACACTCATTATGTCTGGGAATTGGGGGTATTTAAAAGATGGACTGGGTCCATATGGCTCTAAAAAACTTATCTTGATGTCTTCCTCTTCTACACCAAGAACACACCCCAACCACCAATGGTGTGAGTACTGGCAAGTTACAAATCCAACAATGTCACTTATCTCCAATAGGTTGTCTTCCTCTTCAACAGATACTATTTCTTCTCTTGATTCAGTTGACAGACTGTAATACTTAACTTTCAGCCTAGTTTTATTCCCAATTGGAATGTAGTTGTGCAACTGTTGTGTCCCTTTGACAGTTTTTGCATTCTTTAGTCTTGGTTGTAAGAATGTGTTTTCTGTTTCATAATCTTCTTTGGTTGAATACAAAAAAATAATTTTTGGTATATTATCTTTGGCCCAATCATAAAGCTGACGAGGTGTTATAATTTGCTCATTGTATACCATGCACAGACTTGCCAGGGTAGCCGGCCGTTTTACAGTCCCTCCCACACCATCACAAGCATTTTTGCCATGTGAGGAGGCAAAAAAATTCCACTCTGCTTTCATGCTAAAGTCTTCTTCATGAAAGCAAAGGTTGAGAAAGTTGGACTTATTTTTATATTGTGATGCTGCTCCTTCTGAGAAATAATGTATTTTCTCAGGTGGTGTGTGGAAAGTTTGCTTCAAGAAATCGATCATTACTCTTTGAAAGAGATGTACAGCTACTGTATCATGTGACATACAGTCAGAGATAATCACCAGACTTATATGCTTTAACTTCTCAGTATTTTTGGTTTTGTAGTAGATAACAAAAGGATGGATTGTGGCTTGTGCATTGTTCCAGTGGAAGCCTTGTACAGAGTCTTGTAATATAAAAGAATAATTTTCCACAAAGTCACATATAACTAAATACTCATTTGGGGGGAGGTTTTCCTTGAGGTTCTTCAGATATGCTGACTGCTGTTTTGCAATATATGAATGACACAATAATTTTGGCATACTTTCAAATAAGGAGTCCAAAAATTCCTGAATTGGTTTTGCCATAGTTTCTAGTGTTGTCCTGTTCTCTATCTGCAACCATTGTTTGAATGTAACATTCTCAATACAATTTTGCTCAAAGCAATCTTCAAAATGAGATCTGAGTTTGTCAGTGCCCGGGCAGTCATCACATTCACTAAAATAGCACTTTGTTGTTGGTTCACAACAAATAATATTAGATATCAAATCTTTATATGTTCTTATTGGCATTCTTCCATCATACATCTCAGGAATTTTGCAATGATCCATCATTAATTTTGCATTTTGATGCGTCATACAAACACATACAGAATGTGTGCCACTTGATCCAACGAGGACACAATGCTTTGGACGAAGCTCACAGAACTTTGTAAATCCGATTTTACACTCTGGATGTCGTTCTTTGAACAATACATAAATCTCTCTTAAAGGGTTCAGAATAAAATTTTTTTGAACATGAGTTCGTTTTCCATCTATTTTAACTGAGACATAATCTTTTTTTCCAGGCATTTGACGGCTAGCTTCATCATTTTCATAAAATTATTTTACTAATGAAACAGTGTCAGGATCTAACGTTTTCCTTGCCTGCAGATCTGGTGATGACATTTTATCTTTTTCCTTGACAAGTTTTTTTGCTTATCTCACCATAAAATTTGAAACAGTAAATTCATTTTCGATTTGTTTTAATGTCCAACTTTGAGGCAGGGTTGTTAAAATTTGCATCTTCACACTTTTGTCTGTGGTGGAGTTAAATTTTTCCTTTAGCTGAGTTATGATTTCTGTATTGGCATTGCAAGTTTCTACGGATGAACTGCCTGGGCTTATATTCAACATTTTTGTTCTAAAAGCTTCAGTAACTTTTTTAACTTTTCCTCGGGATATTTCTTCTCTGATAAACGTTTTTTTTAAATTGGAGTTTCACCGAGAACAGTCAAACTCCTGTTCACCGCACCTAAGGCCTCTTCTTTTTGTGGTGTTGACAATTCAATTATTTCTGTACCATTGTTATCATCCTCATTCTCTGAGGATTGTGAGGTTACTTCCTCTTCATCAATTTTAGGTAATTTCAGAATGGCCTTCCGACAGGTATCACAAATCTTATCACCAGATCTTATTAATTTGGAGCGACTCACAATATTGTCATTAACAGATCTTAAGGTTTTTTTGAAAAAATTATGCCTAGATTTGCTAAAGGGATTACAGCAATAAACACTTAAGTATTTTTTAGATATGTCTGCTTCTTCCATTTCCACTCAATCCTATAATTGATTTTTATGTCTCAATTAGTTTAAATGTCATCCAAAATGTAACAAAATCACACATTAAACCACACTAGTCAGGTGAGATGAGAAAAAGAATTTGTTTAGATTAACTAAAAATTAAAAGTTCTTAGTTGGAAATAAAATAATGCACCTTACAGTACAGCTAAATTAAAAAAAAAGTTTTATTAAATCAAAACTAATTTAAATGAACATTTGCAAACACACTAAGAACCACTTGTTGACACCACTGATTCTGAACAGAAACTAACATGAGAAAAGCAGGTAGCCAGATAATCTGGTGACTCAGAGCTAAAAATACTCTATCCTTTGTTCAATACAAGGGGAGGGGAATACCTATGTTAGCAGAAAGCAAGAGGTTGTGGAATGTGGCCTGCCTAAGTGATGGAAGAAGGGGGAGGGGGATTATTAGGCTGGTGGAGAGACAAACAGTTGGGAGCCACATGACTCAATGTGCTCTACAAGTGAAGTGCTTGCAATGAAACATTTAGAGAAGGTATAGAAATAGCTACTCTACCATTTCACGGCAAACTGCCGAATAATTTTAATTAAACTTAAGGATAGCAAAATTAATATCAAATTATTAAAGGAGTGATTTTAGCTAAAACTATCCAAGCAAATTTTAAAGTATATATTTTGAGAGGTGTCCTAAGACAACATTTAAGCCAGGCTGAAAATATTGTTACTTGCACTACAATTTTCATCATAACTCAGGATCCCATAGGCATCCCATTTTGAAATTTTCAGTTTATATAGATAATTAATAGTTAAGTAACAGATATTTTTTTCAAAAATTTCAAAAAACACTATCACAATTATTTTTTCAAATTTCTTTTTTAAAAGAGTGGGAGAAAAAAAATATTGCTAAAATTGTGCCGAGTTGTATATCAGATTAAAGCCCATTTCAAAATGAGAAAAATGAATCAAAAAGCATAATTATAGCTGCAATAGAGCAGAAATTAATAATAATTGAAAAATGTGGTGTGGGAGAAAAAATCTATTTTTATTGAAATTTCAAAAATCGATTTATCAAAAAATCTAAAAAATTTTTTTTATGGTTAGATTTCAGGGAAGAATAATTGGTAAAAATTTCATTTAAATACAGAATGGTCAGGTTGAGTGACTGGTTGATTTTACATGAACTGACCCAACCATGCCACCATTGAAGTGGATAATTTTAAAATATTGGGAATCCATGATCACAAAACATGGAAATAGCAGGCGGTCGTTCTTTGTATCAGTAAATCTATCAGCGACCCATAATCACAAACCAAGGAAATTGCAAGGGGTTATTCTTTATATTGTATCCTATAACCTATATTATTCGCCTAAGATAACGAAAATACGCAAAACACTTTCTCATTCGGAAGCAAAAAAATAAATAAATAACAATATCATGAATGAGAACAAACTTTTTATTTCACAACAAAGGAGCCGCAAAAAGCAGGAAACGTTTTTAAAACCAGCCCCTCCCCATTTCAACCACTTAAAAGGGGGTTAGGGGGAATCAAAAAATCCCAAAAATATTCTGGTCCTTTACGTATAAAAAATTTCCCTGCAAAGTGATATAGACTATATATTTCAAGTGGTTTTGAAGATACAAAAAAACACCCCCTCCCCTCTTCCCATTCTTAGGGTATCGTGTTCAAAAATTCCCTAAATTAATTTCGTCCATTCAAAGTGTAATATTTCGAAGTCAAGCGGTTTATAAGATATGAAAAAACACTCCCTTTCCTATAAGCCCCCTTAGGGGATGAATTTTGAAAATTCTCAAAAATTGTTTTAGCCGTAAACTCAAAATAACTACCCTGCCAAGTTTTTTCCTTCTAGCCCAAGCGGATTAGAAGATACGGTTATTCCTCTATAAATGATTCAATCTCTGTTCAACCTCCCCCCTTTTTCACCTTTTTGAGGTCCAAAAAGTACCTCCTAACCACTTAGCATCCTTAGGGATTGAATTTAGAAAATTCCAAATTCTGACCCAATAGGCTACTTAAAAAACCTTCCTGCCCAGTTCCATATTTCCATCTCAACCGGTTCTGAAGATATGATTATAGTTCTAAAAATGTTTCAACCCCCATCTCACCTTCTTGGGGATCGAATTTCACGAAACCTCTTATCGGATGTCTGTGGCAAAAAAAAAATCACTCTTCACCCCTCTTGGGGATTGAATTTTAATAACCCTCATAAATGTGTAGCCAAATTGTAGAAGGGAGCCAGAATGTAAAATTTCATTACTATATGTCCGTTGGTTCAAAAGATACATTGCTGAATTTGAGCACTTTAAACCCCTGCTTCACCCCTTCGAGTACCTTATGGGATAAAATTTGAAAATCCCTCAAAAAGGGCTAGCCCAACTATAGAAAGGACCATATGAATAGCCCACAATATATCGCGCGGGTGGGTGCTGACGTGGCAGGCGCTACGGGTGTGGCAATAACTCAAAGGAATTTCTCAAGGAAATAACTTCTGAACCAATTTTAGGATGAGATTTGTTCCCGGGGGAACATAAACCCCACAAATTTGAATTTTAGCATCAAACACTTATATCGAAAGGGTGCCCAACAAAAAAATTTTACTGAAGAAACTTTCTTTTTATGATTTTTTTGGTGATAAGTTATGACGGGGGGGGGGGGGGCAGAAACCCCCTTATTTATTTAAAAATCTAATCTGGAAAACTAATATTATGACAGTCAAGAAATATGAGTATTTTCAGGAAATAAATAATGACTGCATCAATTTTAGCAGGGTAGTTGTGCCCGGGGGCATAAGTCCTCCAAAAGTTGAATTTTGGCGACAAACACTTTTCTATCAATGGGTTACCTAACAAAAAAATATTTTACCAAATAAATTACATTTTTATGATTTTATGTTGAGAAGTTATAACATGGGGGGCAGAAACCCCCTTGTTTATTAAAAAAAGTATAATCCGGACAAATAAGATGATGAGGTCAAGCAATATGAGGATTTTGAGTGAAGAAGTAATCTCTTAATCTTTAATATAGTTTAAATATCATTTTAAAGGTTGCAAGAGCATCCCTAGAAAAAATCCGTCTAGTGCGAAAGTTAGGAGTTCGCCCCTTGATCATAATGACACAAACCGATGATTTTTATGAATCCTCGTTCGGGCAGACGAGGGCCAAACAAGTTTTCCATTTTTTACACCGCCCCCCCCTTAGTTTAGAAATTTCCAGCCAGGGGTGGGGAGGCTTTGGAATGGGATGGGACCCCAAAATTCGGCAAGACCAAGGTCAAGAATGGGACGTTCTACTATTGAGAACTCTCTCACCTCAGGGTTGGCTGATAATAAATTCACAAAAACGGTATTTTTTTGCAAAAAACTATGTTTCCTGATTAGCGAATTGAATAATACCCGTGGTAGGAACCTTAATTTAAAATTTAAATTCTCTATGTCTGTTGATTCAAAACACACATAAGTTAATTTGAAAACTTTCAACCCCCCCTTATTCACCCCTTAGGAGTCGAATTTCACAAAGCCCTGTTTTATCTCTGCAGCCGACCGTCAGGTCGGTCGGTCGGTCTGTCTGCCTGTCGGTTGGTTTTGCCTTTTTTATATATATAAAACAATCCAAGAGGCTCAAGCCAGAAATCTGTCATCAAGAAAACGGCCTGAAAGCCTAGGTAACAAACAAGATTATACTTGAAAATATTTATGTCATTATTCTATTATTTAAGATGATTAATTTACATTTTTACTTTACTTTTTACTTAGTTGTCTACAACATTACTCTTTGTAACCTCTGAATAAAATGCTGACCCGCTTCGGTGGCCGCATGGTCTAACATGCTAATCTCGTGTTAGTACGACTGCCGAAGACAGGGAGATCAGGGTTCGATCCTGGTCGGGTTTACTGAAGGTGGTTTTCCCTAAATGGTTTCCCACTTTCCCTCATGGAAATGAGGGTACATTTCCTCTAAATTAAGCCTTCCTAATCCCTAGCCCATTAGTGTAACTAGTACATAAGTGTATAACCCAAATGGTTAGTGAAACGCGGTGCTAAAAAAAAATGCAGAAAAATTATATCATGGTATAAAAGGATTTTCTTTAGATTTTAGTTGGTTAGTACCCTTTTTTATAATTTCACTATATAAGTCTAAAACAACTATTTTAACTATTATTATTATTATTATTATTATTATTATTATTATTAATATTATTATTATTATTATATATTACATACCTTTATTACTATATATTACATGACTTTGGTGTATTACCAGAATGGGTTGTAAGACGCGGTACTGAAAAAATTACATAGGTTTGAGCTAACATCCATTTTTACATTCTCTCTATCTTACAGGTAGAGAAAGTATGGTGATCGTCAAAAAAATCGAACTCGAGATTTTGATGAATTTTGACGTTTCATGACTCCCTGAATCCGAAAAAGTTGTTTTTGAATTTCCATCTGTCTGTCTGTCTGTCTGTACCTCCAACTAGAGCCTAAACTATTTTACCGATTGAGCTGAAACTTGATATCTAGGGTTTTCATAGGGTTGCCCCGAGGGGTTTTTGGAATTGGAAATCTACCCCTAAAATTAAGGGTATTTTACTGAAGGGAAAAAAGAGAAAAAGTCGATTTTCTCAAAATCGGCTCTAACGATTTTGATTAAATTTC
The DNA here is from genome assembly GCA_033556935.1 of Timema podura. NCBI lineage: Eukaryota > Metazoa > Arthropoda > Insecta > Phasmatodea > Timematidae > Timema > Timema podura. The sequence goes on from JAVRXN010000010.1 coordinate 45,021,150, forward strand.
ATTTATGAACATTAATATATATTCCAAACAAAATGGCTACTCTCAATATTTCAGCAAAATGGCTTTAAGGGCTCCGGTCTGATGAGTAAATTAACATTTTTTATAATAGCTCCGAAACTATTTGAGATATGAAATTACTTAGCATTACAAATATGTATATATATTTATAATACAAATATTTTATTCGAAACATATTTTTATAAAATCAATAATTTTCAATCTAGACACAATTATATATATATATTTTTAACTTTTTGGACATTAAAGCTTAAGTATTGCGATCGTAAAAAAAACTAACCTGAAATGTTGATGGATGTCGACGTCTCATGACCCCCCGAACCCCAAATAATAGTCTTTGCAATGCCGTCTGTCTGTGTGTCTATTAAAACTTAAAATTAATGGTAGTTTACTGAAGGGCAAAAAGAGAAAAAGTCGATTTTCTCAAAATCGGCTCTAACGATTTTGATTAAATTTCATTTATGAACATTAATATATATTCCAAACAAAATGGCTACTCTCAATATTTCAGCAAAATGGCTTTAAGGGCTCCGGTCTGATGAGTAAATTAACATTTTTTATAATAGCTCCGAAACTATTTGAGATATGAAATTACTTAGCATTACAAATATGTATATATATTTATAATACAATTATTTTATCCGAAACATATTTTTATAAAATCAATAACTTTCAATCTATACGCAATTATATGAATTTTTTAACTTTTTGGACATTAAAGTTTAAGTATTGCAACCGTAAAAAAAACTAACCTGAAATGTTGATAGATGTCGACGTCTCATGACCCCCCCGAACCCTAAAAAATAGTCTTTGCAATGCCGTCTGTTTGTGTGTCTATTAAAACTTAAAATTAAGGGTAGTTTACTGAAGGGCGAAAAGAGAAAAATTTGGTTTTCCTCAAAATCTGCTCAAACAATTTTGATTAAAATTCGTATCAAGCCGTTGATTAAGATTATAAATAAACTGGCTATTTTCATTTTCCTATGAAAATGATTTTTAGGGTACTTTACAGAAGCGTTAATTTCCGTATCTCCTCAACTATTTGAGAAACTAAACAACTTATCATTGCAAAATTGTAGGACTATTTGTAACGTTAACTTACAGTTAGTTACAATTGGATCCATCCCGTTATAATGTTGATACGTAACTATCAAGAATTCATACCACCCGCTCAATAATTCCGACCCAAATAGAATCCCTACAATGGTACATTTCTCTGTTGTAGTCCCTGTAGGCTAATACGGAAAGATAATACGACACAGTATATTTCATGCTGTACAATCTTCTGTAATATTACTCATATTTGTTCAGGAACTTACCTTTGAAATCTTCTATCACTAGCCGCCACCAAAGCTGAACGACACCGCGCAGCCAACGTGAAGAATGGGGCCGAGCTAACGAAAGTCTACAATCAACGCGTGGTCATTCTCCGTCTAGTCAGATTGATTCTGAAGAATGACAACATGGAAAACGCTAGAAGACAACAATCCACCCGCCCTCTGACGGATGTCAGATGAACTTCCCCAAACAACACAAACATCCAATGATCGCCGACTTGTTCTAATTTTCCGATGGAACAACCCTACAAAGTGACTACGTGACCGATGACAGCTAGCAACTGCGTGCTAGAAATTACCTCCCCTCTTTCCGTGCAACGAAAATCACTATAAAACAGGCTGACATTGTCTAAAAACTTTGACTATCTAAAATCTACGAACGAGGACGGATCATTGTCGTCTACCTGGACAATGATCGGATAAACATTCATACATCATAAATTGGAACGTAACTATGGCAGTTACTTATAAAGAAATCTATTCATTTTCAACTTATAATATTTTCGTGTTAAAATCTTTATTTTGTGTTTTGCTTAATATTTAACTTTTTGCTTTATTATCTCAGTCGCTTAAATGTAACTTGTATGCCGCCACTTAGGCGCGGTTGGTTAGTTGGTTAGTTTATTAGTTTAGTTTGAAATCCGCCATTGGTAATTTTGTATTGAGTGAATTTAAATGTAAATTGTTAAAATGTGTGGACTTTTGTATTTTGCTATTTCACGCGACTGTAGATATAAAATCATTCTTGTTATTTTTTTTATATATAAATTAAATTTTGTGCTAAATTTCATTCTTTAGTTTTTCTAAGATATAGTTAGTCCCGGGAGATTTTGACTAGCGTCTGGAAGTCAAACTCTCGCGTTATGTTTTATGTAATTGTAAATTTTCGTATTGTAACTTGTAATTGTTTGAGGAGCCCATCAGGCAAGAATATTTAATGTATGTTTCATTTTGTGGATATCTTACTCCACTTCACTTTTGGTAGTTTAACTTCGCTTTTAAAATTATTATCTACGTAATTTTGTGTCTCTTAAAGACGACCTGTAACAAATGTAAACATGGAAGGTTTACATTCTGCGCCTCACGTTATTATTTTCAGCATTATTCAGAATGATATAATGAGACCACTGTACTTTGCTTTATCTACGTTTATACTGAATAAACCATATTATTGTTATATTTTTAATTCTGCTTATATTTTCCTTTATGTCGATTATACCTTCTCCCTTTTATTTAATTGTGGTCGTTAAGTAGAAGGCACGGAGACGGTGTAACACTGCGCCACTCTGCTGTCCTTTTAATTAACTGATCTTCCTGTTTAATTAGTTAATTAATATCCTATATCATTGCTGAAAAATGTTGGAAAATTATACGGTATATTTTTGTTGTTGTTGTGAAATCATAGCCTGAGTTTAACCTTGTACCTCTTTCTGTTTCATAATGGAACACAATTTGACTACGGACGCTTCGACTGAGGGAGTAGTGACTGGCGAGCCGAGCGTGTTGTCTAAAAATGATGTTTACCGCCTCAATAAAGAAAGCCTTATCTCCGAGCTTGCTAAGCGTGGACTGCAAGGTTCAACAGAAACCACCGTAGCAAGACTTCGTGCAGTTCTCGTGGGAATCCTTTCGGAGAGCGATACGTCTCGAGACCAGGCAACAGTGGGAGTGGAGAATCATCATTCAGTACCGGTGAGGGTTGGAGATCCAATTGAAATGTCACGCGTTTTGGTGAGTGATAAAATCCAAAGTAAAATTCTCGTTGATTTTGTAAATCAAATACCACTGTGTGATGGTCAGGACAGCTCATCTCTTTTTTTATTTTTACTTGAGGTTCAAAGGATTTGTCATTTAAATATCGGTTCTGAGTCCGAGTTTATTGCATTGTGTTTAGGTAAAACTTCTGGATATTTAACTCGTTTATTTTCTGAAGGGTTAGTTAATGGGTTAAGTTGGAAACTTATTAGTCGTAAGATATTAGACTGTCTTGTCCCTACTAGAGCTAGAGATAATTTGTGTAAGCAGTATGTACATCGCTTTCAACGTCCTGATGAGTCGTTAAGGAGTTTCATCATGGCCATTTCTGAGGCCGTTGAAGTTTTAGGGTTAGATCTTTCTGAATATCAGATAGTCAATATTATTTTGGAGAATGTGTCGCCCTTGTCTCGACGTCATTTTGTATTTACTTCTAAACCTAGTACGATAGTTGAGTTACATGAGCTAGCTTCCCTAATAGAAGGTACTTTGTTGTCTGAAAGTGAGTTTCTAGAAAATCATGCGCCTTTTATTGTTGACAATCCAGGCGTGGGTTCGAATCCTAGTTATTGTGGTAGGTCTAGGAATAATACTGCGATTTCTCAGTTGGGTGTGCAACCTGTGAAGAAGAACCATATTGGCCCGCGAGCGTTGGATAGTAAGTTTTTGTCAAGAATTCGCTGCTTTAATTGTAAACAGTTAGGACATGTCCGGAGAAAGTGTAGTTCAGTAAACTAGTTGTGCGCCGTAAGAATCATGGGTCTTACGAGTCAAGCGCATTTCCATGCCCCCGTTCCCCCGTTGTAGTTCTTGTGCTTTTTTCTTTATGTTGTCTTGCATTAAATAAATATCTGCCAGGCTCTCTCCCAGATGGGATAGACCCTGGTCAGTTGAATCTTTCTTAACACCCGTGTCGGTCAGGTTGATGTGCCAGACAGACCCGACCGATACGCGAAGAGCTCATGTGAGCCATCTTAAACTAATACCGACGCTTTAGAATGTCGTAGTTTAATGGATAATGTTCGTAAGTTATTGTACTTACAGATTTAATTACTCCATTTTGGATTTACTTAGGTAAATGTAGGATGCCAAGAAATTTTTTTTATAAGTTTATGGGGACTTGTATTTGATCTTTTTGGTATTCCTGTTTTGGGTAAGACTTGGTGTCTTGATATTATTTGACGATTGTTGAGTCATTTAATGAACGGTCAATTAACGTAATCTCATTTTGTTAATTATAATATTGACCGGGTTTATTCATACTCTTAATAATAATGTGGAATCATGCCTAATTTTTATAGGTATATGGGGACCTATAATTAATCTTTTGGCATCCCTTATTAATTTGAGTTTTGTTTGATGGCATTGTGCCATGGCTGTGAGCCAAATCGTGTTTAAAATTTAAATGTTGTTTACCATTAATGATATGTTATATATCAGTGGTTTGTAGATATAGTGTTCTGTTATATATATATATATTGTTGGCCATGTGTATAGTTATTTACAGGTATTGAACCGTAATTGAACTTGTGGATATTATGTGTTTATAAAATAAGTGAATAGTTTATAGATTATTATGGCACAATCTTGTTGATGTTCCACTTCATGGAATTTGGATCACGAAATCAAATGTTGTTTTGATTTAATTATGACGTAACTTTCTCTATTCTATGTTTTGAGACACTCTATTCTAGATTGAGTGCTGAGAATGGACTTATATAGAATATAGTGAGATTATGGTGATCTAACATTTGAAACTCTCAAACCTTTGAATAGGAACCTTCAAAAGTGTTGAGGGGGGGGACGCTCCTCCGATACATCTATGTAGGATTTCTATAGGATTTTAGGATTTCATGAGGATAAACTTTTGTGACTTTGTAGTCTAGTGAACTTTATTGTGAGAACTTGAGATTGAACGTAGAAGAAAGAAGAGATTCTTCATGTGTTCATACAGACAATTAGACATGTGGTTGTGTGTGACTTAGCGCCACTTACATCTCGACAACAGACTTGTTGTATATGAGTTTTCGTTGCGCATCCTGTTTTCCTTTCTCTCCTGGTTTCTGGTAATGTCTACGTAGTGGTACCGACTGCTTGTCTAGATGATGGAATCTAGAGCTGAAAAAGATGGATCATCTCGTGCTGTTTGGGAAGATGATGTACAAGAAGGCCACCTTGAGCCCTTTGATGTTCCGCCTTGCTGAGGATGGATGCTGCATCTTCTTATTCTCCTGGTCAAGGGGGGGAGATTTGTAACGTTAACTTACAGTTAGTTACAATTGGATCCATCCCGTTATAATGTTGATACGTAACTATCAAGAATTCATACCACCCGCTCAATAATTCCGACCCAAATAGAATCCCTACAATGGTACATTTCTCTGTTGTAGTCCCTGTAGGCTAATACGGAAAGATAATACGACACAGTATATTTCATGCTGTACAATCTTCTGTAATATTACTCATATTTGTTCAGGAACTTACCTTTGAAATCTTCTATCACTAGCCGCCACCAAAGCTGAACGACACCGCGCAGCCAACGTGAAGAATGGGGCCGAGCTAACGAAAGTCTACAATCAACGCGTGGTCATTCTCCGTCTAGTCAGATTGATTCTGAAGAATGACAACATGGAAAACGCTAGAAGACAACAATCCACCCGCCCTCTGACGGATGTCAGATGAACTTCCCCAAACAACACAAACATCCAATGATCGCCGACTTGTTCTAATTTTCCGATGGAACAACCCTACAAAGTGACTACGTGACCGATGACAGCTAGCAACTGCGTGCTAGAAATTACCTCCCCTCTTTCCGTGCAACGAAAATCACTATAAAACAGGCTGACATTGTCTAAAAACTTTGACTATCTAAAATCTACGAACGAGGACGGATCATTGTCGTCTACCTGGACAATGATCGGATAAACATTCATACATCATAAATTGGAACGTAACTATGGCAGTTACTTATAAAGAAATCTATTCATTTTCAACTTATAATATTTTCGTGTTAAAATCTTTATTTTGTGTTTTGCTTAATATTTAACTTTTTGCTTTATTATCTCAGTCGCTTAAATGTAACTTGTATGCCGCCACTTAGGCGCGGTTGGTTAGTTGGTTAGTTTATTAGTTTAGTTTGAAATCCGCCATTGGTAATTTTGTATTGAGTGAATTTAAATGTAAATTGTTAAAATGTGTGGACTTTTGTATTTTGCTATTTCACGCGACTGTAGATATAAAATCATTCTTGTTATTTTTTTTATATATAAATTAAATTTTGTGCTAAATTTCATTCTTTAGTTTTTCTAAGATATAGTTAGTCCCGGGAGATTTTGACTAGCGTCTGGAAGTCAAACTCTCGCGTTATGTTTTATGTAATTGTAAATTTTCGTATTGTAACTTGTAATTGTTTGAGGAGCCCATCAGGCAAGAATATTTAATGTATGTTTCATTTTGTGGATATCTTACTCCACTTCACTTTTGGTAGTTTAACTTCGCTTTTAAAATTATTATCTACGTAATTTTGTGTCTCTTAAAGACGACCTGTAACAAATGTAAACATGGAAGGTTTACATTCTGCGCCTCACGTTATTATTTTCAGCAT